>JAVQMG010000114.1:0-2500 GCA_032878915.1 Castanopsis chinensis | reverse complement strand
TCCATCGAGAAACTTTCTGTATGCGCGATAGATGCTTGAAAGCTGTTCAATTCATCGAGGTTGGCTTTTGCTCGATAGCTGCTCGACAACTTCTCGATCTATTGAGATCCTCTTGCATGCATTATTTTTCACATGTTTTGCATCTTTCTATTATCTTGTCATCCATAGCATCCTATTTCATTACATTTATATATTTATATAAACTTCTTTTGTCCCCTTGATCATCTTTAATCATCTTTATGTTTCTCGGGTGAGGTTTTATAGCTTTTTGTACCATTTGTCAATCATGACAAAAAGGGGGAGAATATGTTGTTTTTTTTTTAAGATTCTACATGTTAGGGGGAGAAATACATACCTTTTTAAGGGGGAGATGTGTTTTCATATTGTTTTCATTTTGTTGTAGGAGCTTCTTTTAGCTTCTTCTTCTTGTATACCTGTCTTGTGATCATGTTTACATACATTGTGTTTATCTTTGATATATATATATATATATGATGTATGTTCTTCTCACCTTCCTTTACATGTGTTGTTTCTTTTCTCTCTTTATACACATATTTTTTTATGTATGCAATCTTTTATTTTTGTTTCACACTAAGATGCTTTGATGAGTTTTGTTTAAAGTGTTTTAGAAAGATAGATTGTCAAAATCTTCCATGCCGTAAACTCTCTTCTTGCAAAGTTTTTCAAGAGTTTGTGTTAGGATAGATTTTATTGAATTCAACAAGTGAATATAAGTTGAGTGATTTATGACTTCTCTCATATGTTCATTTGTTTGTTGTGGTTTTGTCACGGATTGCCAAAGGGGGAGATTGTTAAGGACATATTTTATGTAATTGGCTAATCATTTGACAAAATTCACTTGTAATTGAGTAGGTTTAGGATGTGTTTAATACTTCAAAGAACAAGAGTTCAAGTCTAGTATTAAAGTCATGAAGATTGGACTAAGAAACAAGTGAAGAAAAGTTGTTCATTAAAGCTGGATAAATTCTCAATAGCTACCGACAGATAATATCTATTGAGGATTAATGAATCTCGACAGATATAGCTATCGAGGTCTCGACAAATAGTTCGACAGTTGTATCTATCGAGAATTACGAAATTCAAATTTTCATATCTGATTTTCGGCCCATGCTAACATGTATGTGTAGGGTTTCTTTTCTCACAACCCTAAACATATATAAGGTTTATTTTAAAGGCCGTCACATATAAGAATACAAGGAGAACACATGCAAAGGTGAACGATGCCTTATTTTCTCTGAAAGAAGTCACTGCGTCTTTACGCTTTAAGGTTTTGTAACCAAGTGCTTTTTGATCTTCATTGTTAATGAAGTGAAGAACTTTGCAGCCAACAATCTTTTTTAAGTTGGTGAGTTTGTCACGTACTGGGAGCCGTGCATCATTGGTTAGTCATGTACTGGGATCCATGCAAAAGGGTGACATTCATATATTGAAAAGTTCAGAGATTCTGAAGCAGTAGAATGTTTTTGCTGTAAGTTCATCTACAAGGATTGTAGAGTCTAGGGACAAAGATTTTGTACTAGATCTAAAAATTTTCTTTATTATATTAGATTGCTTTTCGGGAAGGTTTCTGCCCCAGGTTTTTTTACTGTGAAACTAGTTTGTTTCATTTGTTTTCTTGGGTCATTATATCTTGTCTTATTTAATTTTTCACTGTGTACGATATTGACATGATATTGATGTTTGTTTGTTTGTTTTAACAAGTTTTATATATAATAAATCTAATTAACAACTTGGGTTTAAAACTTATTAATTCTATCAATGGGGGTCTAAATTTCCCAACAATTTTGTATATGTTTATTTATATGGATGTTTGTTTTATGTTAGTTTAGTGTTTAGGGTCTTGAACATGCTTATTTGATCTCACTTGCTATATCTTTGTTTGATTAAATCTATAAAAATATAATTTTTTGAATCTATGCTAAAGGTTGCATACACGTCATTGAGTATGCGTGCGCATGGTTTTAACCATGTGTACGCATAGTTGAGTATGTGCATGCACCCTGAACCTAGATTAGGGCAAAATATTGTTGTTATTTAATTAATCATTTTTCACATATTATTTGATTCTATTTAACTCTGTTTAGGTTAGTTAATTTTGTTTAATTATTTTCCCTGTTTGTTTGAGTCTTTTTGCCATGTTTGGTTTAGTTGTAATTTTTTTTTCCCTTTTGTGTTATTTAATTGTAATCTTTTCCTTTATTTTATTTTATTTGATTGTGTTTTATTTGTTCCCTTTTATATTGTGATGTGATCCTTAAAATATTGTGTTTTTTTTATTTTATTTAAGTGCATGAAGTTTGTTTAGGTTAAGGATTATGGCTCTTTTAATAACTTCTTTATTTAAATATGGCCTAGTAACACATAATGGAGGCCGACCCGTAAACCAGGTGGTCTTGGGTGCCTAAAACCTTTCTAAGCCATTCCCAAACTCTAGACCCATAATCTAGTATATGGACCTATATATGTAAGTGAATGGCCC